>JAMPIV010012423.1:557500-585328 GCA_024509875.1 Oreohelix idahoensis
TGGATTTACACCAGCTTGGGGCTTGAACGTGCTAAACCATTGAATAATTCTTCATAAACGGCGGCGGACCGAGAATAAGTTAACAATTGCTCAGCCAATGCCGCATTGTTCTTGACTTCGGAAATATCTTATGAACACTCCCTGAGGATTGAAGCGTCTTTACCCTTCAATCTATAACTCTGCTAAGAGTAATCTTGTGCGACGGTAGAAACCTTTGACGACCAATTTTAGATACGCTTGCGTTTTGGCCACTGGTGGACCACTGCTGCAAAGCAGGGGAGGCAATCCGTGACAGATGTCAGCTACATTCTCATGTGAGGGGAGTCTTTTGTCGGTGGTTACGCGCATATGCTTTTGCCTGGGACATCCCATATCTGGATTTAATCGACACGAATCCGAGCATGTATCTCATTGTCACAATGGGGGTATCACGCGTACAGCCCAAAACTAGTCGCATCCCTTCATTTTGAATGCGTTCTAGTTGTTCACATTGTGACACTGACAGCGGAATATTCCTAGCCCGTACTCGATTACTGAAATCACGAGCTGATAATACAGGAGAAAAAATAGTCTCTGTTCCACGCGCGCAGCAGCCATTGTTTTTAAGGTTGCCTCGCTTGCACTTCTGCATGATCAGTTCGACAAGATACTTGAATGAAAGCCCACGATCAAATGCTTTTCAATGTTCTGCCCATTGAAAGTGATGTCTGGAAGGTCTGCTTTCACTATGGAGTTGTTGAAAGAGCACCACATCACACAGGCCTTGTTGGGATTGACCTTTGATCCGCTTTCCTCACACCATTTGGAAACCGCCCGTAGTATCTCTTGTATGTCTTGGACCATTTCCTGTCTGTCTGAGCCAGTTCTGTACATGAGTATGTCATCTGCGAAAGTTAATGTGTGTCCCAGTCCTGTTGGTTGAAAGGTTGCTACCTTTGCTGTGTAGATGTTAAACAGCACTGGTGATAGCGGAGAACCCTGGGGTAGTCCTAGGCAAATGCGCATTGGTTCTTATGTCCAAGTTCCCAAGCGAAATGCAACTGATCTCTCCATTAAAACCATACTGATGTTCTGATGTTTGAGCAGTGATGACAGTTGATAAACCATTTCCTTGGTTTTTCGACATCTTGTTTTAATTTCTCTGTCAAGTCTTCTGCTTTCACCTTCTGATGGAATACATTGATACAGCGCTAAAATCCTCCATTTATAAAGATAAAGGTTAAAATAAATTGTGGGGATAAAATATAGTTAAGTTAAGCTGCGGCTTTTTCGCCTACGCCACAAGCACATTGATTTGGTAGATCGTACTATCGTTTTCTAGTGTCATTGGAAAAAGAAAAAAACTAATTATAACATGGGGACGCGAAAGGCCTATTCGTTTAGACGGGGTAGGAAAGGAGAAAAAAAAGATGCTGTCTGCAAGCGTTTGAATCTAAGCCTAACATACGCGCGAACTCATAGTTAGTGTTTGAAATACGAGGTAAAGTAAGGACATGTAGTCAATTGGTCACGAAAACAGACTTAGCTCTTATTTAGAATGACGTAAAACTCTCGAAAATAGCTGGACAGCACATGGAAAAGAAGTGAACGCGTGGTAGTAAAGATTTCAAGACTAACATGGAAAAAAATATGGAATTTCTTATTAATAGGTTTAGAATCACAAAAATTAGCTAGTTTGATAGCCTATCTTTTCCTGACAAATAATATGCTTTTAAATAAAAGGACGGACAGATAATTCGGAAGTTATTGACAAAAGACTGATTTGTTCGATGCAGACTCGCAAACACATGTTAGTTTTGCATTCACTGAAGTTACATTTGACGCGTCCTTGAGACGAAGGCAGAAAAACAAGTACATGTAGACAAGGGGGAGACAAGGAGGAGAGAATCTAAAAATATATTCGCATTAAAAATCTAAGCAGGGGTGAGGGAAAAATTTGAATAGTTTTTTTGTAGTTGGGCCCAAAACCAAGTGCATTTTTCGGAAAACCCAAGTTCGGACAGACCGACCGACAGAAATACACTACACATTTGACCAAAAATTGGACAGTTAGTTTGAAGATTTAAATTCTAGAAGGGGCAGTACTCTCACTGGACGAGACAGTTAAGATTATTGAAATATTTGCCGGCAAGTTGCCATTTTTTTTAAGACTGTCCATACGAGCAGATCGTTGAGGCTAAGAAGTTGTCGTCCATTGAATATATACTAATAATAGCGGGACGCCCTAGTCTAGCCAGCAGCTCAGCTGCGTTTGTGCTATTTCAGCGTATCTGTGTGTTTTATTCTGAATTGTGGTAAGGACGAAATTATTAACCTTTTATTAAACAATTCTGAGTGATTGATACTGCCATATAATGAAAAATGATTACGACCAGTGAGTACTTATTCTAGGTCCCCAGCCGACTGTCCAGGGCCTAGAGGTTGAAATATAATATGATACACTATCAGAAATGTAGAATACAGATGTTTATTTTCAGGTGGAAACATATCACCCACCTTATTATATGGAAAAAAGAGATTAATGAAAATATTTCAGATGCAGTGCAGTCTCTAGAGGAGAGGAATTGGAAACTAGTGCTACTTGATAACAGCCTTGATGTAGATGTTCTGGGTCGGTCAGAGAGATCTGACCCTGTCTTTTAATTACATGTATTATTGCTTGTAAACATGGTGGATTAGGTAATGCCTACCATACTACCTCAGAGCATGTGATTAGTGGGCCTAAGGAACAACTTTCTTGCACCGTCACAGGCCAGTTAAGTATTAAAGACCTGGCCTGCTGAGATTCATCAACTACAAAATTATAATTTAAAATACATTGTGAAAAATAAGAAACTTTTTGTCCACCATTAATCCTGTATAAGGAGCAAATGACATTGTTAACCAAAGACTGGGTATGATGCAAATACCCCGACCCGACATCCAGCATTAGTTTTCCTAAAGACTTTTAGTTAGTACCAATATTAGCAAATTTAACTTATATATATATATATATATATATATATATATATATATATATATATATATATATATATATATATATATATATATATATATATATATACAAGCCTTTCATGTGATTATTCAATTATATGTACTTCTATTGACATTAATTCATATTAATTTAAAAGTCCTGACCAGAAGAAAAACTTGGTTCAGGACAAAATAAATTTGAAAAAAAATTGTAATTTCTAAATTTTAAACACAGTGTTAATTGAATTGATCATAGAGCTTAATATTAGTGTTTGTGTGTGTGTGTGTTTGTGTACTTAATTATCAGCACACCACATTTCATTACCCTAGACATTAAACGTAGCTATCAGTCATATAAATCACAAATAAGTCTGCTTGAGGTCATAGGTGGTAGTAGTAGGTACTCTGTAAACTCACATAAACTGTTATCCTCAGGGACCTTCACAGCTGACCTCATTCAGTACACTAAGTAACCTAGCAACCACACTTAATAACATCAAAACCCACCACATATATTGGGGTCTCCTGGTCCGGGAATTAAACTATTGGGGTATAAGTTTGTATAAATTCAACAGTGTCCCTAAAATTAAAAGTTATTCATAAGAAATAATTAAGGTGGAGAGTAAAAGTTGATGAATCTTCACAGCCAGTACTAAATAATTAGTGTGTCACTTTCTTAATTAGAGTTTTGTAATCTATCTTAGAACATTATTAGAATTGTTATACAGGATGGCAGATCTAGCCAAATTCAGATCGGCTGCTGTGCTGACTGCTAAAGAAATGAATATGGAGGGCCAGGCTTTGATCCAATATGTAACTTTAGAATGTGACAAGTATATTGAAAGGGAAGATACGAAGTTAGCAGAAGAAAGAAAATTACAGTTACAAATTGAGGCTGACAAAGAACTTAAGAGGCTGCAGATTGAGGCTGACAAAGAGGCTAAGGCATTGGAGGCAGTTAGGGTGGCTGAAATAAAGCGGCTCCAATTGGAAGAGAAGAAATTAGAAGCAGAGGAAAAGAGACAGGCTGCTGAAAGAGAGGAAAAGAGACATGCTGCTGAAAGGGAAGCAGAGGAAAAGAGACAGGCTGCTGAAAGAGAGGAAAAGAGACAGGCTGCTGAAAGGGAAGCAGAAGATAGGAGATTACAAAGGGAGCACGAGTTACGACTAAGGGAGTTGGAAGTACAAGGCCATGCTCCTGAAAATGGTGCCAGCCCCTTTCCCTCCGATGCCACTGCTAGTCAGGGAGCCTCAACCTCAGCTATGGGTTTTCATTTAGACCATTTTGTTGAGAAAGACGATGACATAGAAAGTTTTCTGGGTAGGTTTGAACTTTTGGCTACTACATATGGGTTAGAGAGAGAAAGGTTGAGCCTAAAGTTATCCCAGGGGCTTAGGGGTACATCTTATGAAGTGTTTGCAAAAATGAATAGAGACGACCAAGACAATTATGACATGCTAAAGCAGGCTCTGTTATTAAGATATGAAAAGAATGGTGAATTTTATCGTAAGAAGTTTAGAAATGCCAGGCTTTTGTCTGGGGAGACATACCACCAATTCTCTGCCAGACTGGAAACCTATTTGGAGAAATGGACTGCTCTGGGGAAGACCCAAGATCTTAAAGAAATGATCATGATAGAGCAATTAAAAGAGTCCATGGCTCCAGACCTGAGAAAGTTTCTCATGGAACAAGGTGCAGAGAGGTTGGGTGAGGTATTGAATGTCGCTGAGAGGTATCAAGCAGCCCAGGCAGAGGTAGCTGGCACTAAAAAGAAACATATAGAGAATTTTAAGGCCACACAGCACTTTAATAAATTTGATGCCAAAGAACAAGGTAACAAAGGCAGGACTAACTTTGATAGGCCACGAGATGATTATCGTGATAGAAACTCACAGTTCAATGACCAAAGGTATAATGAAAGAAAACCTTTTAACCAAGGAAAGAGGTGGTGTAAATGGTGTAGGAAGGACAACCATAACACCGAAGTTTGTAAAAGGAAACCTTCTAACATTGCTGCAATGAAATCAGGGAACCAGAGATTAAAGGTTAAACCTACTGGACAGCAGGAACCTTATCACACCCCAGTTTGTGAGGATGTTGTTTGTAACGGGGTCACCACAAGGTGCCTATATGGTACAGGTTTGGATTTTGATTCAGTTGTGAGGTCTAGCCTAGTGAACCCAGATCAGTATACCACCGAAACAGTGGAAATACAAGGGGCGACTAAGGACATACCACTCATGACACTTCCCATCGAAAGGATAACAGTGAAAACTCGCTATGTGGAAGGAGAAATCAGAGCAGCAGTGATAGATGAACCAATCTACCCTCTGATATTGGGGTGTAGATACGTCTTCTTGGGGAATCCCGAGAGACCTGTGATCATGGCGACAGTGCAGACCAGGTCACCGTCAAAGGAGGAAGAAGGTGAACCTATAAATGCTCATCCAGAGGAGATGAGGAAGGCGCAGGCTGAGGATAGGACACTCAAGCCATGTTTTAAAAAATTGCCCAAATGTCACACACCTCCAAGCAAGGGAGATTATTATATGAAGAACAAATTATTATACAGGAGTACCGGAACTGGATCCACTGGTCACGGACAGTTGGTACTTCCCAAGGCATATAGGGCAAAATTAATAAGGAGCTTACATGTTGGAAAAGATGGTGACCATGAGAAAATAGGTACCATCTGCCAAAAGGTTGCTCGAAAATACTATTGGCCCGACGTAAATGTCGATATTGAGAACTTTGTAGAAGCATGTGGCGTATTTCATGAGGGAACACCCACAAAGGGAAAAAATGTGCGGGACCTAGAAACGCCACGGGGCAAACATAGGCCTAGAAGGAAAAATAATTATAATAAAGTAGACAAAGTGGAATGGGAGCCCCCTTTTCACACCCAGTCTTCACTTGAATGTATTAACATGGCCACTATGCGACGAGTACAAAGAGATGTTTTACCCCAGAATAAGCCGACAATCCCTCGGTCGGAATTATGTGAACTGGAGGAAAATAAAAGAGAGAGAAGATCTCTCACAAGGAATTTAAAGTGGGGAGATAACCACAAGAAAAGAATTGGTAGTGGAAGATTCTTATGTGATGACAAGAGGAAGAAACGTCCTCAAAATAAGGCTTCCAATATTATGCACAATATGTCAGAAAAATTAAAAGTCCATATGTAACTTATTGAGGACCTGGACAGATGAGAAGGCAGAAGAGACTGTTACCTCATCATATCAATATGTGAACGAGCTGACCACTCGTCTGAAAGCTTGATGGAAACTGGCAAATGATAATTTGAGACAAGCCAGGAAGAAACATGCAGCTTATTTCAATAAGAAAGCAAAGGACAGAGAATTAGCTGTGGGAGAGAAAGTACTTCTTCTACTACCCGGCAGCAATAATAAGTTGCAAAATGGATGGCAAGGTCCATATACAGTTCTAGAGAAGGTGTCTAGAACAAACTATAAAATTGACAAAAAGGGGAAGGAGAAAATATACCATGTAAACCTTTTAAAGAAGTGTCTGGACAGACAAATCCAGGAAGGCACCCCTCTACTGACCTTGGCTATCGCAACCGAAATGAAAAAGGAACCACTCACCTCACATGAATACCCATTGCACCCATGTGAGACAGCCGCACAGGTAAAAGTCAGTAAGCACCTGACTAATAATCAGAGGGAGAGAGTTCAACAGGTTCTGGAGGAATATACAGATGTGTTAACAGACAAACCGGGGCATACTAATTTGCTAGAGTATGATATGAAGCTGGTAGACTCAACACCAATCTGTATGAGAGCCTATTCTGTTCCGTTCGCTAAGGAGAAAGCATTGAAAGAGGATATAGATTATTGGTTGAAAGAGGGGATTATTTCTCACAGTGAATCTCCCTACAGTTCCAGTGTAGTTTTGTTGAGGAAACCGTCTGGGGAACATAGACTGTGCATATATTACAGGAAATTGAATGCTGTCACAGAAGGTCAGGTGGATCCATTACCGGACACAAAACAGTTATTTGCCAGATTGAACAAGGCAAAATACTTTTCGAAGGTGGATCTTAGCAAAGGCTATTACCAGATTCCAGTAAAGCCTGAGGATCGACCTTATTTAGCTTTTAGCACATCGGAAGGGCATTACGAATTCAAGATATTGCCATTCGGATTGAAAAATGCTCCTAGTGTGTTCTCTAGAATGATGCGCAAATTGTTGGATCCCTTGAATAATCCATGTATCACGAATTTCATGGATGATATCCTCATCGCCACAGAAACATTTGAAGAACACGTTAACTCTCTGAATATGCTATTTGATAGGCTCAGAGAAGCGAACTTGACTGCTAGACCAACAAAATGTTGTATTGGATGCAAAGAGTTGGAATTCTTGGGACATACTGTATATCAAGGTAACATGACCCCTGATCCCAAGAACTTGGAAAAATGCAGAGAGCACCTAGACCTCAAACAAAAAAAGACGTGTGATCATTCGTGTCGTTGTGTGGGTTTTACCAAAAATATATCAAAAATTTTAACTCCATATGTGCTCCTCTGACTGATTTGACTCGCAAAGGAAATCCAGATAAAATTGTTTGGTCAGCGCAGTATGAATTGGCATTCCAAGAGTTAAAGGAAAAACTCACTAGCAAGCCTATTCTCAAATTGCCTGATTTGACTCAGGATTTTGTGGTGAGAACGGACGCAAGCAATGTGGGCCTGGGGGCTACTTTGTTGCAAAGGTCCTCTTCACCCAATGGGGAACTGAACCCAGTCGCTTATGCTAGCCGCAAGTTGAACAAAGCGGAACAAGGTTATTCCACAAACGAAAAAGAGTGTTTAGCGTTAATCTGGGCGATAAAAAAGTTCCAAATCTATCTATATGGGAGAACATTCGTGGTCCAGACGGATCATCAGCCTCTCGTATTCTTATCACAGGCCAAGCATGAAAATGCCAGATTATTACGATGGTCTTTATTATTACAGCCATATCAATTTACCATTGAATATATTCCGGGATCACAGAACGTCGGTGCAGATTTCCTCAGTAGGCACTCCTGTGATCAAATTTAGAGTATTCAGCAGGCGTAAGGAGTTGATTTTATCTATGTGTATCACTGGTTTTGGAACTTGCATTAGTGCATGTTCTCAAGTGGGGAGATGTGTGATGGAATACATTGATACAGCGCTAAAATCCTCCATTTATAAAGATAAAGGTTAAAATAAATTGTGGGGATAAAATATAGTTAAGTTAAGCTGCGGCTTTTTCGCCTACGCCACAAGCACGTTGATTTGGTAGATCGTACTATCGTTTTCTAGTGTCACTGGAAAAAGAAAAAAACTAATTATAACATGGGGACGCGAAAGGCCTATTCGTTTAGACGGGGTAGGAAAGGAGAAAAAAAATGATGCTGTCTGCAAGCGTTTAAGATTAACTTCTGACCTTGGAAGCAAAATTATAAATTTATTGTTTGTCACACACCGTCCGCGGGCACACAAATATGCCGTGGTGGGTACAACGGTACCTACAGGAATATAATGTAAAAAACAGTGTGGTCTGATTGCTTACTAAGTATGTTATTCAAAGTCTTCTTAATCTATGAGCTCTTAAAATCTGAGAAACTACCTTACGTTCAATATCCATAGTATTTGTAACTTTAATACTATAGAAAAAAAATTGTATTTACATTTTCAATTACATTAAAAATGAGTTGTGAACAATTTTAAATTGCTATGTAAAATAATAAAAATGTTAGTTGTTAATTGCAAAAAAAGTTAATGTCGTTATAATTTGGGTTATTTCCGTTGATTTCTAGCATGACGTTATTTTCCTCGATTACTGCTAGTAGCATGTTTGAATTAAAACGGAATAATTTTTTACAATATTCTCTGAGAAAAAATGTAATGACCACCTAAGACATATCTTCACGGCGTTACCCAGGAGAACCTAAAGAGTAGCTCTGCCTAATTTCAAGAAGAAAGTTAACAGAATAAAGATTTTTATAAAGTACCAACAACCACCCACTGCCTTATATATATATATATATATATATATATATATATATATATATATATATATATATATATCTATATATATATATATATATATATATATATATATATATATATATATATATATATATATATATATATGTTTAATCTCGCAAGACTGCAGGCAAAAGGAAAAATCAGAAGGGTCACTATAAGAGACATGTTATTCGCTGATGACGCTGTAGTCAACACTCAAAGCCAACAGGAGCTTGATGAATCGCTTCAACCAGGCATACAAGGACTTTATCCTCACAATACGTCTAAAGAAAGCAAATGTGCTGAGTCAGGATGTGGGTGCTGCACCAGTTATCACTATCGATAATAATGAATTGGCAGTAGTGCACCACTTCACATACCTCGGGTCTACCATCAATGACAAACTCTCTCTGGACACAGAAATTGACAGCCGCATTGGCAAAGCTGCAACTACCTTTGCCCGCCTCACATAGCGTTGTTAGGGAAATTCAAAACTCACAATGAAATCCAAAGCCGCGGTAAATAACGCCTGCATCACCAGCACACTTCTATATGGTGGCGAGACATGGACAACCTATGCTAAGCAAGAAAGAAGGCTCAATACCTTCAATCTACGGTGTCTTCTCCACAACCTTAGTATTTCTTTGAAAGACAAAGTGACAGATGTCGATGACAGATGGGGAGCTGCGCTAGCGTAGTGGTTACAACACCGCTCTGGCGACCGGGTGATACAGGATCAAACCCGGGCGACGGCATTTGAGGATTTTTCGTCGACCGGGATTTGGACTGGATTAACTCGAGACCTGGCGAGGACATTTGAAGGAGTGTCGTCGACCAGGGACTGGCGGCTCCTGAGCCGACCCAGCTGCAATGGGTACCTCTGAAATCGGCGAGTATTTGCCTGAATGGCGAGGGACACCTGTCTCTGTACAAGAAATAAAGGGATACTCACGTAAAATCAATGTCAGGTTAGACATAAATAATAACCTGAGATTTCGCCTCGAGTATTAGCGGGCGTACGAAAAAAAAAAAAAAAAAAAAGATGTCGAGGTGTTCTCACGTGCTGGCCTTCAAAGCATGTATACACCTTGGCCATGTCCGCCGCATGGACGATGGTTGACTCCCGAAAGATATCTTCTTCAGACAACTGGCAGATTGCAAAAGAACAATTGGGCGACCGTAATAAGATTCAAAGATGTGTGCAAGAGAGACATGAGGGCACTGGACATAAATCCAGCAACCTGGGAGGATGAAGCTGCCGATCGCACCAAGTGGCGATGCTATTTGTGGCGCCACAGTTTGGGCGAAAAGAAGCTCACACAACAAGCAGAATGGAGGAGAAAACGTCGAAAGGAACACCAGGAAAATAAGCAGATGAGGGCTGTCGCCTCAGGGGCGCATTCCCATAGTCAGTTATGACTGAAGGGGCTAATATATATATATATATATATATATATATATATATATATATATATATATATATATATATATATATATATATATATATATATATATATATATATATATATATATATATATATATATATATATATATATATATATATATATCAGAACTGTATTGACGACGTTCCTAGTTGTCAGGATATAAAGGATGTACCCTGCTTGTCAGGAACACTATTATTATGGTGGGTGTGGGTTGTATGTAGATGAAGATCAACGATGGCTCGTACGAATTAACCCAACACCACTGGTACAGTTCCAAGACATTTATTAGACTGATATATATACATCGTGGAAATCAAGTACATGTAGCAAGCATACTGACTTACCTCCATGCTGACATTGCCTGCAGGAAATAACTCTGAACTCTCGTGTTCACGAACTGACTTTACACGAACACGCACACTAACAGTTACATATAAAGCCCTTTGTGCGGCATACCTTCCTCGCACAATCATAACACCCTCCAGGTGTGATCCACTTATTAATAGTGGTTGGCGGCATTAAGCATCGCCATCTAGATTCTCTCCGAATCGCATCCAGGCAGGAAACCAACAACGCCTGTATTATTCTAATACCGCTACAATGCTGGAAACGCGTCGCCTTTCTTCCAGTAGCTCCAGGGGCGGACAATGCAACGCCCTATACTGTCCTACACGAACAGGAGTATCAAAATGGTTCCACCAGGAACACTTCTAGGCGGTACAATAATCTTCGCCTAAACAATATGTAGGACCTACACAATATATAATAAATAACTTCTCACATATTCGAATAATCACATCTGTGTTTCTCCACAGTCACACAATACGAGCTCACAGCTCGGCTACTAATCACAGACTCCAGCGTACCGCTCGGCTGCCAAACACAAACTAACCGTCACACCAGACTTGTATTCACCACATGCTTTCTCCCAACGCATGCACAAGTCACACCATGTTGACATAAAGTCAGACATGAACTCAATACCTGAGTTACACTTAACCAAGTGTTAACAACAGTTCAGTGACCCTTAACACCAATCACTATCATCATTCATACTCATGAAAATGTTCAGTGACAATATATATATATATATATATATATATATATATATATATATATATATATATATATATATATATATATATATATATATATATATATATATATATATATATATATATATATATATATATATATATATATACTCATGGAACAAAGTAAGTGTGCAACACTTTATAGTTCACTGTACGTGATTTCATGGACGAAATGAAATAAAAGTTGGCACACAATGTGGTTGAATATTGAAGACCAAGTGATCACTTTGATTTTAGTGAAAGTGTCATTAAAGAAAGATAAAAACTAAAGTCAGTGTGGCATCACCACAAAAAAATGAAATCTTGATTTCAGTACCGTGTATGTCCACCTTGAGCTGTTATCACTGCTTCACAGCGCCTTCTCATCGAGCCAATGAGACGTTGGATCTGTTGTTGGGGGATGTTAATTCCATTCTTCTTGCAACGCTTGTGTTAACTGGTGGTGGTTTTCATGAGGTTTTTGTCTTCTTCGCAGCCTACGCTCCAGTTCGTCCCACAGGTGCTCGATGGGGCCGGAGAAAGCAAAACGTTCTCCTGGACGCCTGTACACCAAATCACGCCCATCATTGCCTTGCAAACAGAATCTTGACTCATCAGAGAACAGAATGCGTCTCCATTGATGACAGTGCCATGCTACGTGCTGTCTGGCCCAGACCAAGCGCGCTTGTCTACGGCGAACTGTCAGTGCTGGTCTAACTGCAGGTCTGTGAGGTAAGAGATTTGCCTCTCTGAGCCTATTTCGCACTGTTCTGCACGACACGGGTCTTAAACCTGGAATGTTCCTGGCAGTCCATGTTGCCTGAATAAACCTGTTACGCAAGTGCATAAGGCGTATGTAACGGTCTTGTGCAGGGGTGGTAACTCGTGGTCGGCCACTTCTATGGCGATCAGCAGTGGATCCAGTTTGGTGGAAACGAGCTTGAATGCGTGATATAGTGTTCCTGTGAACATTGAAATGTTGTGATACAGCTAATATAGTCGCTCCAGCAGCTAACATCCCTATAGCTATTGCTCGCTGTTGTTGGTTCAATCTTGGCATTGTCAAAAAAGATGTTTCTGTTGGACTCTTGGTACTCTCTATTTCAACGATTACGTTTTCACATGCTTGTGATTAGAGCTACACACTTACCTTCCTTTTATCTGTGATAAATTCTCTTCTACGGCACTTTTCACGTGATTTATCTTGCACCGTGATTATCTCCCCATGAATAGTGCGATCCAATTGTAATTGCACGGGTAAGTGAACAACACTCACACAGAAATGTGTGCCAACTTGCATTTGAGTTCACCCAAGAACACACGCACAGTGCTCTGTTGAGTGCTGCACACTTACTTTTTTCCATGAGTATATATATATATAGGATGTCCGAATATTCACATTAAAATTGTAAAGCTCTGGATACTGTTTTTCAAGATGTCTCCTCGTGGGCGTCCTTTGTAACACGTACAACGTCCAGTCGATATTCTCTTTAAGGCCTAGAAGATAGTTCTACACTTCATTAACTGTCATAAACGGAATGTCGGATGGGATGGGATTGTGTTTGTGCATTTGTTGTCACAGAATGCTGACAGTTGGCCTAGGTCACAGGGGGAATCTGATATCGTAGATGTAAGACTGGTTATTTCTGCCTGAAAGAAATTGCTGAAGTCTGTACAAGTAAATGAGGTATTGGGAGTTAACAAGTCTGGCGAATTTCGTTTCATTGCTTGAGTGTTGATTGCTTTCTACATATCTTTACCGTTTGTTTTGTTCTGAACTAAGTTTTTAAAAGTATGTTTTCTTTTCTCTACGTATTAAATATTGTACCTTGTTTCTTTGTGCTCTGCATGTGTTAAAGTCCTTATTTTTGTGAGCTCGATCTCGCTGCCTCATGGCTTATAGCACTGCTTGTGTGATCCAAGGAGATTTGATCTGTTGTTTCACACGAACTTCTTTTGTTGGTGCGTGGTTATCAAACACACAATGAAAGATACGTGTCCAATGAGCAATGGCGTCATTGGGATCAGAAAGCTGGTAAACACAGGCTAGAGGTGCAGCTCGTAAATCATGTAAAAATAGTTCATGGTTTAAATTTTTGAAACTTCTAAATTTAATACTTATATGTTTATTTCTTGGAACTTTATATTTGTTCTTTGACCACGTGCAACATATTGGATAGTGGTCACTCATTGCGACAATAGGAACAGAGTATTCTATAATGTTTTGTGCACAGCTGACGTAGATGTGGTCAATTGTTGTGGATGGTAGGCTGGTTGACTATTTGTTTTAATGTTGTAAGATAGTATGATGCTTTCCCACGTTTGGTTTGTGTAGTGCATGTCAATATTGAAGTCGCCTAGAAGAATAATTTCGGTGGCAGTGGTAAATACTTTGTCCATCATGGTGGTGAAATCTTCATACCAGATGGTTCATGCACTGGGATTTCTATAAAGATACCCGACAAGAAATTGTTCCTGACTCGGTATTTGTTTTTTTAACCAAATGCACTCGATCTCTGGTGTCTCTAAATCGCTTATGCTGCTATAACTAATAGAAGTGGAAATATGTACCACTATATCTGTTTCTAGCTTTCTTCTTGAGTCTCGTCGAAGTGTTAAGCCTTGTAGTGCAATATCATCATCTGATATTTTGTCATTTAAACGACTTTCCGAAAGTCCAAAAACATGAAAATTTTGATTCAGAATTCGTGTATGTTCAGAACGTTTTCCTAATAGATGATAAATGTAGATGACCCAGCCGAAGACCAACCTTAATTAGCCAGTGTGTCTGATTTGTATGCATTTAATTTTGGATAGGGGGTTAAAAAATATCAATAACAAAAGCAGTGTTAACACGAAAACCACGAATATTTAGACTAATTAACTTTACCAAGTAAGGGAAAGTAAAAATGTTAGTACTTAACTTACGAAACACTTGGCATAGGCAATACTAATAATTGCAATGGACTGAAACTGTCAGGAGTATATGAAAATAGTCACACAAAAGCAGGCACGCACAGATTCACACCACAGAACTCAAAATCTAACAAAGTAATTAAATTACTGAGAAAATACGAAATGAAAATAGTCAAAAATCAAACAAGTAAAAAATTTTTAAAGGTCTGTAGCCAATGAAATACGAGTGTTCCAAGAAAGTAACAAAGTACTTATTACTTTAGGCGTAACAGTAATCAACTAAATTACCGGGAAGCGACGGCTTTGATCGCAGCAATTAATCAGTGAAAAGGTATGGGTGGTCATCATCGATAATGGATGTCTCTGTCTGGTATATAGTAGGGGCCACGTTGCACAGGCATCATTAGTGCTTGGCTGAGTGACGCATGGCTGAATTGCATCAGGTAGTCAAGTTCTGGATTTCACTGAGGACGATGATGTTGGCTACGGAAGGAAGAATGACTGTAGATTTCGTCTGTCGTCGTTTCAACACTGCTAGGAGGTGTTTGGGTCTGGGACCTTGTGACACTGCTCGTAGAATTGTCGTGTAATTTGTTAGTGAGGGACTGTCTTATGGGCTGTGGAGGAAACATAACATCATAACATTCCGCTTCCTGGCTGTCGGTGGCATTATGGTTGTTGTTAAGGTAAGCCACTTCCAATAGGTGCGCTTCTATGAGGGGCCGGTAAGGTATGTTGTGCATTATCGTGATTCGCTGATCTCATGGTAGATGGGTTTTTTCTCAGAATATTTAATGTTTTTGCTAGCGTGCTGCTTCCTAGTTTGGATGTTTCTATTTGGTCTATGTAGATGCGTTTCTTTGGTGCTCCTGAGTTGGTTGTAAAGAAAGAAGTGTGGTTGATAAAATTAATTTTCTTGTGTTTGCAGCAGTTCTGTAGTGTCTTGTTTTTTATGTCTGCTATGCGATGCTGGAAGCCATAGCAAGGCGGAATAATTGATGTCATATAAATGAAGGTGTTCGAAAATTTTTGCTTTTTTGTAGTGGTCAGTCTTGTAATCGCAGAGGGGCTTACGCTGAGTCCATTCATTATGTCGTTATTCCTAAATGTATTGTTGTTCTTGTAATGTTATTGTGTATGTCGAACGTACTGATTTTAGCAATTAGTCTTTCAGTTCCAGCTCCAGGCATCGTCAGCACTGAGACGGATTCTTCTTTAGTGGTGGACATCCGATTGCTGTGAATGCCTTTTAAGAGAGAGTCGCCAATTATGATGTGTGTTGCTTCACTACTTGGTTGTTGACTCGTCTTTCGTTTTGATTTTTGTTGTCGTGATTGATTCTCTTGGTGAGAGTCGTCCTGATGGGCCTGGGTTATTTGAATGGGTGGTTGGGACGTCGGTACACGATTGGGCAGCTGTTCCCTTTGTACTGAACTCTCGCTAAGGGCTGAAAACCTGTTACTTATTTTTACACTTATAAGGTAATTTTTGTGTGTACCTGAAACTTGTTTGGTTTGACATTTTAGCTGCTTGTGGCATTCGTTTAATGTTTGTTCTTTGGTAGAATCACCAAAAGTTTCAGGTACTAAAGGATGATGCACTGGCTAAGTTGTTTTAGAAATAGACAAATCGCTCCGTCGCTGTCCAATAATGAGTTTTATATTGGCATTATCTTCTCTCAAAGAAAGTATTTCATTTTTGAGGAGTACGTTTTCTGTACTCATCGATTTGTGGACAATAGTCGATATATCAGCAATTAGAGCTCGCATTGTATTCTCCTTCTTCAGCACCAATTCCTGGCAGCACGGTGTATTTATCATGTGAGACACTTCTGTGTGGTTTTCATGAGATGAAGTTTCATCTGTTTGTGTGGCTGTGTCTTTAAAGTCCATGGGATACTCTATGGCCAGCATGTGCTGAGAAATCGGAGTATCTGTTACTTTGCCGCTCATTGGCAAGTCGCATGCGGTTTCGCTATCAGCAGGTGAGACGTTGGCAGCTGATGATGTGATGTCTATTGCGAGCTGGGGTAAACATACTGTCGAGTCCAATATTGTGGTAGAAATTATGTTTTGTGCAGACTCATTTAAACTGACAAAATCCGTTTCCAGCCATGACTCCATAACAGTGGCAGTTTCTTGAGCCATATCTTTGCTTTTGGTATGGTAAAGGTGCACAGATAGTAGTGGTGTTGTGATCAAATCTTCTACAAAGACACATTGTTTATCCGCTCTCGTCTCGACATGGTCAGTCTGGTTGTGTTTGGTACACTTTGTGCGAAATGCCTTGTAATGAAATGCGTTGTGGAATAGTATGGGATGGGTGTGAAAAAAATCGAAAACGGGTAATTCGTCTTGCGAGGACAAAAGACAAAGAAAATAGCCAACGTTACGACCACATGGCCTTCGTAAAGGAAAGGAAAGAAAGTGAAGGCTAGATAGGAAACATAAGAACCTAAATAAATATAAAAAATATAAAAATTAAACCTAGGTACTTCCCTGAAGGAATCGAGGTCCTACCAATATTGCTTCCCGCGAATGGACTGGCGTGCCCTGAAAAGGAAATGACTGTCACCACCGGATGTATACACTACATACTACGAAACTAAAAAACGAAACTGAACCCATACCCATACCCAAACGTAATATTAGTGGGGACTGGAAATAGAAGAGGACAGAATGAGTTGGAGATAAATAAATATGAAATAAAAAATCAAGACATATTAAAAACAGTGTACTATATATTCATACATATTATTAGAAGGCGGCAGAAAAATAGGATAAGAGTGGAAAGAGTCAAAATGGAACAAGAGGAAATGGGAGGGGGGAGGGAAGGGTGACCTCAGACAAAGGTGTGCAGAGTGTTGAGACCGGCTGGTTTTAGACACCCCATGCGGTGGATAAGACGGTTCTCAAGCTGTTCTCGGCTAACAGTATCAGAGGAGCAGGATCTGATCGCCGTGACCTGGATGTCGATGGGACCATGATGGTCAGGACCATTAAAGTGTATGGCAACTGGTGTGGATTTTAGCTGAGAGATGTCATTCAAGTGCTGGCTGAATCTGTCCCCAAGTCGTTTGCCTGTTTGGCCAATATAGGTTATGCAGCAACGTTTACATATGATCGTATAAATGACATTGCGCGACTCACACGTGAAGCTACTGGTGATGGTGTACGTAGCCTTAGGAAAAGACACTTTGTGGGTTGAGATGACATACTTGCACGTGTTGCATCGTGTCCGACCACAGGTCAGTGTGCCAAACTGAGTGGCATTCTCCTTTGGAAGACGGCTGCGAATAAGAAGATCCTTCAAGTTCTTGTCGCGCCTATATGCCACCAAAGGTGCTTCACCGAAAACTTCCTGGGTCACAGACTCTGCTTGTAGGATAGGGAGATGGCGGAAAAGGATCTGTTTGACTGCAGTACTGTGAAGGTGATAGGTCAGGATCAATTTGACTCTATCCGAAGTGGGTTTATAGTGAGGTTTGAGGGCCTCCTGACGAGAGATGGGGAGCACACGTTGGAGGGCAGAGGTGAGAACATGTTCCGGATAAAGTCTGCTACGGAAGAAATCCAACATCTCATTGGCTCGGAAGTGGAAGTCATCATCGTCTAGGCACAAACGGCGGAGGCGGAGAAGTTGTGAGAATGGAAGAGAGTCACGACAAGCCCGAGGATGAGAAGAGGTATACAGAAGGTAGCTATGGGCATCTGTCGGCTTGTAGTATACTGAGGTATTAAGGCCGGAAGGCGTGATAGTAATGGTAATGTCAAGAAAGTTGACAGATACTGTGGAAATGAGGGAGTTGAACTTGATGGTGGGGTGGAAGTGGTTGACAAAGTCGATGAAGCGGGATAAATCAGTCTCGGACATATCTGTGAGACCAATGCCATCATCAATATATCTGCGGTAAAACCCGGGGAAAGGACCGGAGTATTGTTGCCATATCTGATGCTCCAAGTGGCCCATGAACAGGCAGGCATAGCTAGGACCCATCTTCGTTCCCATGGCAACACCACTAATTTGGTCGAAAAACTGACCATTGAATTCAAAGGAATTAAGTTGAAGGACCAGTTCAGCAAGACGGAGAAGAGTGTCAGTGGATATAGAAGGACAAGTGCGCTGGTCAAGAAAAAACCGAAGAGCTCGGAGACCATCAGAGTGGGGAATTGATGTATACAGAGAACAGACGTCTAACAAGAAAAGGCGGTAGGAGTGGTCTGCTGAGAGTCGGATAGAGGAGAAAGTTAAAAGAGCATGATTAGTGTCTTTGACAAAGCAGGGAAGATTCTCAACGATAGGCTGGAAAATGCTATCGAGGAAGTCAGAAATGTGCTCAGTAGGACAGGAACAGGCCGAGACAATAGGTCTGCTAGGGTTGTCAATCTTGTGAATTTTGGGGAGCATGTACAATACAGGCTTGCCCAAAGAACTTTCATGAATCCTAAGATGAGATGCGTGGGGAGGAAGAGCATTACTGGTGATGAGCTGTTTAATAGTGTTGTGTACAATGCGATTGTTGGAGACAGTTGCATCGCTGGTCCTGGGCCTGTAAAAAGAACCATTGGTCAACTGGTTTTTACGTTCACTTAGGTATAAGTCCTTCTGCCAGACGACAATGGCTCCTCTCTTGTCAGCTGGTGGAATAGTACAGTAGCACATTTACCATCATTTGCTATTATGAAGGTTAAACTCCAATCTTTGTTACATCCCTTCAGTTTCACGCGAAGAGCCCTGTCTTTGTGTAGGGAGTAATCTCTTATCGCGGTCAGGCGCAATCTACCGTCCCTAGAGACTTGTATTACCTGCGAGCCGTGGCCGATCTTCAAGTGTGACATGCTTACATGTCCACTGGGTTTAATTGCCACTGGGTTGAATTACATTGTTCCGCTGGAAACCTTATCTGTTGGCGAGGGGTTGGTAGCCAAAAAGACACGCTGGCTGACCTTCCCTGCTTTTACAGCGGTCAGTAACGAGTCACGTGGTCATTGTTACAAGCATTGTCGAAAGCATTTGTAGTTACCAAAAGGAATTGAATAGTTCATAATTTCCTGGTATTATTAAAATACCATCTATTAAATCAACACAATGTCATGTTCACAAATTTCACAATCCAAAAAGGAATACACCGATATAAAAATCTTTGAAGTATAATTTGAAATGCCTGTGTCAAAGTGAGACACGACCAACACACGTCAGAGAGAAAGAGCTTGAGAAGTGAGTCGTGGACAATTAGTAAACAAGTAAGAAAAGAACCGGCGACAACAGGGATGTGGTTGTAAAGAAGGATGTTTAAACAATCATGGACGGCTACAGAGCAACGAGAATATCCTGAGAGAAACCAGTACGCAAAAAAAGCTTATTACTGACATTACCAAAAATCTTATTACCGACATTACAACAAACCTTATTACTGACTGTCACAGTGTGATTAACACAGCTGTGGACTGGCGGTGCTCCGCTGGGGGCGGGTACATAATGCAAGTCGGGTGTGTGAGGTGTTCTCATACACTTAACTTAACAACACGAAACTGCGAGGTCAGCAGGTCAGGGGTGAACGCAAGGGGCGTTCTGATTGGGCGGTAAAGAAGAGAGATTAGAGAGAGCTATGAGGGTTTTGGTGATGATGGCTGACTCGGATTGTGGAATGCAAGTGGATATTTAGTTGCGAGAAGATAAGGCATTTGGTTATCTGAGATTTTCATCAATGTGTTACACTTCGCTAACTACATATATTGTTGTGATTTTGTGGTGATAATTATTTGAATACATTAGACAGAGTTGGGAACATTGCTAGTGTTCGTTATTACTTGAATGTGTTCCACTCCACCCCTCTCTCTCTCTCGTGTGTAGTATTTCGAGGACTAAGGCATATGTGTATTTAATACAAAATACCCTGTGTCAGGTGGGGAGCTCGTATTTGGGTCCTCGTGTTTGATTATCTTTGCACGTCAATGCAGCGCCAGGTCAGAAATCTTTTTTAGGTCACATACACTGTAGGCCTGTTTTTTCAGTCACATGGTTGTCAGGTACTTTTTTTTAAATAGTGAGTCACGGGTCACGGATTAGCGATACACAGTGTTGTTGTTGTTGTTGTTATTGATCCAGCGGCACTTGGGCTCTCGCCCTTCGGCCCAATGCCATGTAGTGATATCTGCATGTTTTCGCAAGTTGTTCTGTATCTCCGTACAAGGTGTTCCACTTATCTGGTCTGGGAGGAAGAAGCATTTTTCTAACATCGTTGAGTGCTGGGCACTCAAAGAGGTGGTGGTCAACAGTTTCATGGGGGTAGTTACATAGCTGGCACCCTGGAGGGTGTTGTGGTTGGATTCTGTTCAAGTGGTTGTTGAGTGGTATATGTTGTGTTCTGAGTCGAAAAATGGTGCTTTGGTCCCTCCTTGTGAGATGGTTGATGTTGTCGTTAGGATCAGGACCAGCCATATGTCTGTAAACTTCTCTTCCAGTGTTTCCCATGGCCCATCTGTTCAGCCAAGTTTCTTTGTTTATTGTTCGTATGAGTGTTTTGGCTGTTTGGAGAGTTGTTGCTGTGAGTGGTTGTTCTTGTTTTGTTCCTTTCTTTGCCAATCTGTCTGCTCTGTCATTACCTGGTGTATTTGAGTGGCCAGGGATCCACTGCATAACTATTCTGATGCCATAGGAAGTGATAAGCTGGTCAGCGTCCTGGATTAGTTTGGCTAATTCAGTTTTACAATGTCCACTGCCTTCCAGAGCTTGTAGGGCAGACAATGAGTCAGTAAAAATGACAATGTTTTGAGCCTTTGAGGGAAAGGCATCAAATACAGTCTTCAGATGGTATACAGCTGTTTCCAGTGCAATGGTTTCAGCTTCATAGTTGGAGCAAAACTCCCCGCATGCATCAAACAGCTCGTCGGAGGATCCGTCTGGATAACATATGTAAACTCCGTAACCTGCTTTGATGGTGGCCTTAAATGCAGATCCGTCAGTATAGACATGTAACCATTCTTCAGGGTAGGCATCAATGGTTCTTTGTGATGCACTCATCAGACTGACTGGGTCGGCCTGTTTGGTTGTTCCATCTACTAATTTCATCTGTACTTCTGGTGTTTTTAAGTGGGTATGTGGTGGTAAATTCCCTACTACTTTCTGTATTTCTTGTCTTCTTTCTGGGAGGTGGTATCCATCTTGTATTTCATGGACATGGTGCAAGACTGACTTGTGCTTTATTCTTTGCTTGTGTGCCCAGTTTTCTACAAGGTGCCTGTTAGGGTGGTTTCGGTTCATTCTCTTACATCTTTCATAAACTTCTAAAGCAGCTTTATCTCTCCGTAAACTGGGGGGTTCTATATTTGTGTGTATTTCACATGCAGCAGTTGGCGTTGATCTCATAGCTCCACTGATTAGCCGAAGGGCATTGCTTTGCACTCTGTCGAGAGACTCCAGGTTTGTCTTGGAGCAAGTAGTAAGCAGTGAGTTATTATATTCTATCACAGAACGGACATAGCCAAGGTACAAGCCTCTCAGAGTATCCTTGTCTGATCCCCATGTAGTGCCAGCAAGCCTCTTCAATAGTTGTAATCGCCTCAGGGCTTTGTTCTTTATATTCTCAATATGGTTCTTGAGGTTGAGCTGCCGATCAAGTGTGACTCCAAGATATGTGGGATGTTCTTCTTTTGTCACTTGTTGTTTGTCTAGCCACAGACTGATATTCTTCTTGGCTACTTTATGGCTTTTGGTGAAGATAGTGTACACAGTCTTTGTATAGTTGACCTTTAATTTCCATGTTTTGCAGTACTCATGTAGTCTTCTAAGGTCTCCGTTTAGTCTTTGAGCTCCGCTTTCTAGATTCTCATGACTCTGCCATATCACCAGGTCATCAGCGTACAGAGCTTTTTCAGCTTTGATCTGGTCTGCTAAGTCATTGATGTAGATGAGAAATAGAGTGCAGCTCAATGAAGAGCCTTGTGGTAAGCCCTCCTCTAAGACTTCCTTAGATGAGATTGCATTGTTGATCTTTGTCTGTATTGTTCGATCAACCAAAAAATATTGTATCCAGTTGTATAACCTGCCATGTATTCCCATGCCAATCATCTTCATCAGGAGGCCTTTTCTCCATACTCGGTCATAGGCCTGCTGGAGGTCGAAGAAGATGGCCACAGTATGTTTCTTACTCTGGAAGCCATCATGAATTCTCTGCGTCAAACGGAAAAGCTGGTCTTCTGTGCAGCTGCTCGTTCTGAAGCCTGCCTGTTCATGACATAGAATACTGGAACTCTCAAGGAACCAATAGAGACGTGTGTTTATCATTCTTTCAGCAATTTTCCCCAGGCATGATGTTAAAGATATCGGACGGTAGCTTTTGGGTTCATCTGGGGGTTTGTTGGTTTTTAAAATGGGGACAATATGTGCATTCCTCCAGGCTTTTGGAAGTTTGCCTGATCTCCATGTCTTATTGATCAGCTTGAGGATTGCTTCTCTCCCAGATGAGCCCAGGTGGAGTAGCATTTCATTGTGGATCTTGTCCGGCCCTGGGGACTTTCTAGGTTTTAATTTCTTCAGGGCTTGCTCTAACTCCTTCATGCTGAAATCTTCTTCGAATAGGGAAGCATTGACCGTTGAGGCTTTCTCTTGTTTCCTTAACTGGTGTAGTTGTTTCCTGTCCAGCTCTGTGAGTTTACCTGCTCTATTCACATTGGCAAAGTAACGGTTGAAGTGTTCTGCTTTCTTTTGGTCTTCAGCGATTGTCGTCCTTCCATCTATCACTGGCTTTGGATTCATCCTTCTACTTTCTCCAGAAAGATTATTAACTAGTGCCCATGCTTTATTTCCATTCTGTCTGAGATCTAAGTTGGAGCACGTTTCTGTCCATTTGTCTTTTTTGGCCTTCTTGACTGTAAGTTTTACTCTGGCACATGCCTTATTGTACAGAATCTTTGCCTCTTGTGAACGTGTGGTCTCAAGTGTTGTTCTGGCTTTGTTTCTTTCAGATATAGTAGTTTGTATTTCTTTGTTCCAGAATGGTTTATATAGCTTCTGGCTGCCCCTTGGGATGGACTGCGCTGCTGCATTCAAGATTGATTTTGTTAGTTCTTCACTGAATGTTTCGACACAGTTGGTATCAATGTTTTCTAGGAGGCAATCCAATGTTTCCTGGAATAGTCTCCAATTTGCTTTTCGAAAGTTCCAGCGAGTTCTCTGCTTGAAACATGCTTTACTAGGGGTTCCTATAGTGGAGAGGATTGGTTTGTGATCACTTCCAATGTCATCCAGAACCTGAGAATGACTAAAATTTATCAAAACAGATGAGCAGATGGTCAAGTCAGGTCGGCTGAGAGAGAGGTGGGCCCTGTGCAGCAAAGTTGGTGGGGACTCTGTATCCTGTAATACTGTCAGGTTAGTTGTTTCACAGGTCTCTTCAATGTACTTTCCTGTGTTGTTGTAATCAGGGTAACCCCAACGGGGTGAGTGTCCGTTGAAGTCCCCTACAAGAAGGGTTTTGTGATACTGTGTCTTGTATAGTTCTGGTATGTTGCATGTTGTCTGAGGTGGGCTGTACACATTGTATATAGTATATTTGCCTCCATTGTGCCAGATATTGACTTTTTGTACATCTGTGGGATGGGCTGTTGTTAGCTGAGTGACATCTCCTTGTATGTCATTTCTGATGTAGGTTACTATGCCACGGCAACCAATGCACTTACAGGCGTAACTAGTGTATCCGGACAGGTGCAGGTCAAAATCTTTGTGTAAAGTTTCTTGTAGAGCAGCCACATGTACCCTGTGACTGTCTAGCAGTTTGGCAAGTTCAAGCTTTTTATTTCTTATACCACAGATGTTTAGCTGCAGAATATTAAGTGTCGGTGTGTTTTTCCCTGTGTGATCTGGTTTCTTTTTGCTCTCCCTCCCACTCTCCCTCTTCTTGGGGAGTATGTCTTTAGGGTTTTTTCCAGTAATCAATTTTTCGCACATCACAGCCTGTCTGGCGCGGACCTTGATAACCGAGGCGTCGTCCGATCTCGTTTGAGTTAATAAATTTTAACTTTGTCATCTTCATGGCATTGTGATGCTGGGGTGCCTGTGGATTTTTCCTACCGCCCCGGGTAGAAGCCAGAAGTGTACTGTGCCAGCTCTGGGGGAGATAAAGGGGGTGTTTCTGCCTCTCTCTGAGATACGTAGCCAAGGTAGGGCTCACAGTGCTCATTCCCCGCCACCTAATTGCCTGCTGGTTACGCCAAGTTCTCCGAGGCTCTAGGCATGTGTGACATGTAGAAATAATAAGAAGTTCCGAGAAGTCATGAAAGCAATAGAAGTAGTTTCGAAACAAACAAGCAGAAGACAAAGAATCCCAGAAATATAAGTAACGAAGGGAAAAGAAACGCGGCAGTATCCATTCTGGTCATAAGGGAAGAAGCACCCTAAAAAGGCACAGAAAGGGGAAAGGATACAGGGAAATGTTGATAGTAGTAACAGACACAGACAGCGCATTTATTTATCGAATCGAGGTTTACTCCTCTAGATTCCTGAAGAAGCAAGAAAGACAGACCAACGAGATAACGGGGAAGAAGATAGAATAGGGAATAGCCACGGATCAAAGAGACCTGGACTACAATCGGGAGAGATCTAGTGAAGGCTCTAGAAAAACGCCACAACGATCTTAGCTGCGGGTTCCTTTTGAGAGGTTTTGCTAGAAAAGTAGCACTAGACACCGCCAATGGTAAGAAAGAAAATTCAGGAATTGAAGGTGGGGGGATGGCCTAAGCGTGAAGCAAGGGCGGAATCCCAAACCTAATATAAAAGGGGGATATTCCAGCAAGAACAAAGGAACAGATGTCTGCTAAGACTTTGCCCCATCATGGGAACAGCTTAAAAATCACTACATTGAGAACGGAATACGAAGTTTCAGCGTGGATTCGGACTACAGGGGAGCGGGGCGGATAAGGTGGAGAGTACAGTTTGATTTCAAATACTTAAAGGCCAAAATAGTGGATCGGGTAGTTGACATTCAATAGGGTGATAATGAAGAGAAGCAAATCGTTAGTAATCAGGATGCTTCGGGCTGTGAATGGATATTTGTTTTTAGGTAGACGCAGACATGCCGAAGTGTTTTTTATGTTTTAACATTACGAAAGTATTTATTTGGTACAGCAATTTTGGAGCAAGTGAAAGAACACGGAATAGACAGATAGGACATGAATGGGAGAAGGAAGAAGAAGGAGAAGAGGACAAGGGATATGAAAACGTTCGAGTGCCGGAATCCGCAATAAGACTGGTAGGAAGAGGTGGCATTGGATAACATGAAGATGAGAATCATGAAAGGAATCGCTAGAACCAGGGGAAAAAAAGAAAGAGAAGAAAGAGACTCTTTCATGGATAGTTCAGAAGGGGCAGGGGAACCTGTAAATATGGGGGGGAGAAAAGAATGATGTTTGTTTCGGGAAAACTACAGCGACGCGTAGAAGAGGGATGAAAGGGATAGTTATAAATTTGGGAGTTGAAGAAAGCATCACAGTGTTTTAGTTTGGAGCTGGTTTAGGGTGAGCAGGTGAGTAAATGTCAGGTTGAGTTGTTTAGAGGTGTTGACGAAATCAGAAGTTTTTGAAGGAAGCCAATCGAATACTAGTTATTCACAGAAAGGGGGGGATCTGAAGTTGTAGATTTATAAGAAGAGAGGGTTTTTTTTGAAGGTAAACGTTCACGATTGTTGAGAGATTTTTTGTGCGTATATTTAGGAAGCGATAGAGAAGATTGTTATATTATTATCCTATTTTTTTTGAGTTGTGTTATTTATTAAACCCAAAAAAAAATAAAAAGAAACAAAATTGTAGACCAATTGAATCATTGCATGGAACTCATAGGTGTATCACTCTAGAAATATAGGTTATAATTACAAATATATGTTTTTGAAAACACTCACTTAACCTCATATTCTTTGTTTAAACATAATATTCTAAATCCAAAATGAAAATTAAATAAAGTACACAACCACCCCACTTACATCACACAATCAATTCAGATGAGAATATAAAACCAAATTATATCTATATATCTTATTACTAAAAAATCTCAACACTAATTTATACTAGTCTTAATAAACACAAAAATCCGACACGTGCGCGCGAATACCATCAAAACCGCCCACTAATCGCTCAATCGCGCTACATACAAACAACACAAAATTAACCCAGTTTTTTACATTAAGTAAATCAACCCAATCCTATAAATACAACCAGACATTCTACATAAAATTACTTAATCAATAACAACCTCCTCTCAAATACAAAACTACACACTCTCAAACAAATACAATAACTAAAAATCTAATAAATCAACAAAAAACTTAAAAAATATACGCATCAAAAATAAACTATTCCCCATACCAAAACCATTAACCACTTTCTATCATCACCTAACAAATCATCACAACTATATAAAAATCTAAACCACTCCCCAATTCAAACATTCACTACATAAACCCAAAATAATTCCAAACAATTCCACTAAATACAACTAATACTAAACCCAAAAACACACCCATATAACCTACAAATTCCTACCATCAGAGGCCTGGTCTGAACAGAAACCCCACATCCGCCTCCATCAACAATAACATCACTCGCACTAATAAAGTAAAAACAACAAACGGACTCAAAACCAACGGGCTACCAAAATGTGACATTACTCTCCATAATCCATCCTAATCAACACCACAAACCCACAATACCAGAACTTACCTAAAACACCAACAACCTCCACCACGTTCCACCATGGCTTACAATACCAGACTAATACCCCAACTATAACACTCCCACAAACACACCAACATACCACATCCTCATAAGGGAAGCCCCTAGAAAACCTACCCAATGTGTTAACACATCGGCAAACTACACAACATCAACACACTCCAGTCCATAAACGGTACTCAAGCAGTTCACGTGTCGGCAGTGGTCAAGTAATACACAACAAACACAATCGGCCCCACACCTAAAAATATCACCCAACCCAACAACCATGGTGGTTCAACATTACCAATACAATATATGTCACACATGTGTGGACTTTACCACAATGAACAGAAAACCTACACAAACCAAAACACCAAAACATTTGAACCACTACAACTACAAATAATTAAAATTCGCCACAAAACTACTCATCAAATAACCCATCTCCCACACCAATCCTTATTAACAACACAACTAAACCCCCTTCTACAACCAATATCAACATAACACAACCACACCACAAACCCATTACCTACAAACCCCCCACACACAATTGCACTTCCATTCATAACTAAAAACCCTCTCCACATATCACACAAACCAAAACTATCCAACCGAAACACAGAACCACATCCATACCCCCACAACCAACCCCACCCCCCACCCAAAAAAAAAACCAAAAACACAACCCCCTA